>JALJEE010000915.1:0-29336 GCA_023231475.1 Seison nebaliae
GGCGGGGTTATTGCAGTCGGGGTTATTGCAGGCGGGGTTATTGCAGTGGGGGTTATTGCAGTCGGGGTTATTGCGGTCGGGGTTGTGGTGGTCGGCGTTGTGGTGGTCGGGGTTATTGCGGTCGGGATTGTGGTTGTTGTCGTTGTTGTCGTTTTCGCGTATTCACTAAAACTAAATGAAGATATTGAGAGGGAAGCTTAAGAAAAGGAAGGTCAGTTTATATTTTTTACATTATTCACTTTCACTTAAACAAATTTTGTAGACTTAGGTGAAATAAGGTACATCCACTCACTTCACATCTCACTTCTTACTACAATGAAACCACGAAGCATATCCGAATGATGTACGTTATTCTGACCTAGATTGAAGATTTAAATCACGCAATCTGGAGCAAGCTTCCGGACGAGCGATATCGCAAAGCTATTACCGAAGCCGAAACACAAATACAAAACTTCCAAAATCAATGTCGAGAATCTCTGACGGTTCATATTCGAAAAGAAACTGGTGACATCCATTATAAAGAATCGTTACAGCAACGATTAATAACATATATATATAACATTAATGATAACAATCAATTTTCGTCGCTGAAAGATCGGTTCGTGATATTCCGGTATTAAATGAAATAGTCGAAATAAACAATAATCGAAAAACATGACCCCTAAGAATAATTCAGAGAACGGTTAGGGGGTCGAGATGGTAAAATCAGGATTGTTTTCGTCTGCACGGTCTACGGAAAAGAAACTATGATCGAAGTGAAGAGCGATTCAGAATATATGCTTGTTCGTCCTATCAACGAACCTATTAATCGATGTTCCACTACTACGTTGTTTTGTTGGTGAGAAAAAAGGTCAGGGCGTGATATGGTCCGCCGGAAACGTCTGTGTTATAACTGCTTGAGTTCAGCACATCACGTTAAGACAGGTGGAAATAAATACTACTATACATACTAACATAATACTCCATAATAAATGTAACAAAAGCCACCACTCAACGTTATTCCATTGGAGGATAACCATAACATAACTGAACCTTCATCCGCAGACCGGCATTGGAGAAATTGGGTTATCACTAGCTTTGGGATGAAAATATTACAGTATCTGACTTTCTCGATAAACGATCGACATTGAGAAAAGTACCTGTTGTGGAATGTAAAATTGAAACCGAAAACCATCATCATTGTTAAACCGTTCATTGATGTTACGGTATTGGAACGGATAGACAGTTTGAATTCAAAGAGGTCGGAAGAGGTAGATCTAGATAAGGTGCGGAGAGAGATCGATATCGAAGGTGGAACTGATTTATACTGGGACATCGTTTTATTAGAGAAACCATCAGAGCTTGTCGAATTTCTAACCTTATGAGGGGCATTAATCTCAGGAAACTCGAAGATGGGAGAACACAATCACTGCCACGTGATCGAAATTGTGTCACAGCGGACCACGAATTGAGACAACACAGGAAGCGTTAACAAAATTGCTTTTATCGTCTAACGTAAATAACAGAAATGTCGCGTTACTTCCATTCAAAAATGAAGATCGTTCTATAAAAAACTGGAATCAATGTCTATGGAAAATTAAGAAATTCTTTTTTACGAAGATGGAGATTCTTCAATATAGAACGAACGAACGAATTTAGAACGATGGAAACCAACGGTATATTGGAGAAAGCATTTCAACGATAGCCAGCAATCGGTTTCGAACCTTCCAAGACAATCAAAATAATTTAGTTCAAATGTGTATAGATGAATTGAAAACAATAGACATACCACTGAATGCGATTTGAAAAAAGATGACGTCGTCTTAATAGCTGACGACAATAGTCGAAGAACTTGGCCCTTAGGAATAATTAAGAGGACGGTTAAGGATCAAGATAGTAAAATCAGGATTGTTTTCATCCGTACGGTCCATAGAAAAGAAACTATGATCAAGCGAAGAACGATCCAGATTATCTGCTTGTTGGAAAGGGTGGAATGTTCCGAATTCACTAAAACTGGATGAGAGGTATTGAGAGGGAACTTTAAGAAAGGGGAGTCACGTGTTCATTTGTTTTTGGCTGTTGCGTTGCTCACTTTATATTTTATACGGTATTTTCACTTAAACGGGCTTTTTACACTTAAGTGGAATAAAGTCACTTCCACTCACTTGACATCTCACTTCTTACTACGACTAGTCACGTAGTGTTAAACCGTAGTCAACAACAAGGACTAACCTCTTCTTATCCATTACAGTGGTGGTGGTAGTGGTTGATGTTGTGGTGGTGTTCATATTCTTCGTCGTCCTGTTGCCTGTTAGAATGATACTGGACAACCAGTAAAGGAGTAGTCATGGTCGTCTTGGTGGTCGGGGACAACCAGTAAAGGAGTAGTCATGGTCGTCTTGGTGGTCGGGGACAACCACTAAAGGAGTAGTCATGGTCGTCTTGGTGGTCGGGGACAACCGTCATGTCGGAGTGAAAATTTACATGTAGCTGATCGTTCAACCGAATTTCATTTCTCGATTAGACATAAATTAAAGCGAAAAGGAACAACAAAAAAAAAAACTAAAAAAATGAAAACTAAAAAACTATTTTGTTTAATGAAACTAAAAATGAATCTATTTATACCGATTGGATTTATTGGACTGTTTTATAAACAAATAACTCAATTTTCGGATGAAATGAAGATGGTTGGTGATAGCGATCCATCATACGTAATATATCACGACCCAAAATTTAAAAAAGTTGTGGAAGATGTGGATCTATTCTTTTGAAGTATCAAACAACAACTCAATTTTTATAAATTTCATTTGAGCTGTTGTTTTCTCATTTTTTTTTGAAATAATATCTTATACTCATACGCATAGTAAATTATATAGGACGGAATTGAAAAACGCATACCAAATGACAAGTCTGGAGGATTTTTTCCAAGAATAGAACACATAAGCACAACATTCAAAATATACTACTTCGTTTGCATAGAACTGAATGACCAAATTAATTGATAAACTAAAAAGGACGATCAATGCTATCATCGGATATAGAATAAGTAAAATCCATTATCATGTGAAAAAATTACTGCCATAACGACTTTACTTTTGAATTTTCGTTGTATTAGAAAAAAGTTTGAACGAGAAACAATTGGGTCATGTCCGAAACTTACAAACACCTTCATCATACTTTTCTAATTTCTAATTCTAATACTTTCTTCGTATTTCTTGACATCATGATATTATACGCTGAATCTATGTTTATTGTTGTAAATGGTGTATGGGAATCTTGCAAAATTTCAAGGCTATTCTAACCTTAAAGAAGAGAATCCCGATGTCACATTAATATCACTCAATATTGCAGATGGCTTGAAAATGATTGACGAAGTGATAGTTATAAGAGAAAAAGAAACCTGGATATTGTCTCTGAGAGTTTTTATGTTGGAAATTTGATTCTCTTTTGGGGCTATTTATTATTTTACTTACTACGTCAAACAAGAGAAAGCTAACTCGTTTTGAATGACATATAATTTTTTGTTCGGTTATTAATAAATTCTTGCCTGGTTATTGTATTCCCAATTGCTACCGAATTGATTATCTGATTAAGACCATTTGCATATGTTTTTCCAGTTACTGAACTTCTCACATCTCCAGTTAGATAGCTGTAAGTTCTGGAAGGTTGAAATTTTGAAAAAATTTATCGAAATTGTTTGAAATTTAACTGATTTCCTGCCATTAAATTGTAGTTTGTTATTTCTCCAAAACCCCTATTATATAAAGATGCCTTATTAAGATCATCTGAAGATGATTTTATCGGCCCATTATGGTTGGACTGTTCTGTTCTAATTGTTGAGCAGATTCCAAAATAGGTAATAATAGCAACTAACCTAACCTAAATTATTATCTGTTACTAAATTAATATCATCCAATTCGATTTTTTGTGTATTTGATATACTAATCAGAAATTTGATGAATGAGAATTTGCAATGTATATTTGAAATATATTTCGAAAGATTTTGAACAAACTTGTTAGAACTTTCCTGAAATTTACTTTCCTTAGGAAGATGAAAAATCAAAAAAAAAAGAAAAACTGTGCGGATATATTGGACGAAGAAACCAGTAGTTGTTCTGTTGTAATAACCTTCCATTAAAGATTGAAGAATTGAATAATTCAAATTAATATGAGTCGTCCGACCTGATCAAACTGATGTTATAATGAACGAAATAAAGTACAAAGGAAAACTTTCATTATTTCCTACAATCATTTCAGAATTGTTCTATAAATAAATCAATTGCTATCATAAAATCATCGAAGAAATACTAAACGATAATATGATATTCATATACTGGAATTAAAGAGGCTAAAATAATAATTATCATTTTCATTTAATTTGGCAATCATAACTTTTAGTTTTTCTGGAACCATGAATCAAAACTATGAATGAATATTAAAAAATTCAAAATTATCGAAACGGAAATTAACGATAAAAATTGATGAACAGAAGAAGTAATAGAATCAGGAGAATCATGGCATATCGTCTTCTACGGTGTCGTCTTTTTTTAGTTGAAAGCGAAGAAAAGAAAACATGTTTCCTTTCACGATCAGTGTCGATATGAAACACCATTATGTAATTAGTTTACATAAAGTTAGAAAGTAGATTTTTTCTTTATGAAACGAATTCTATTAGATTTCTTTATAAGATTGTGAATATTAAATGACGAATATCAAAACAATAAGATAACTATAAAGATTTTAAATTTGTATCTGGAAATGAATCAAAAGTTAAAAGAAGAGAGTTAATTAAATCAAGATGATTTTTAATGAATTTTCTCACTTCTCCTTTTATAAAATCTCATAAAATGTTCATTCAATTTGACATCCAAATCAATAAATGTTTGTGGGAAATATTGAATGAAATATTCAATTTTCTTGCACAATTCCTCGTGATATTCATCCAGTTTCTTGCCAATTAAACCTTCCGGTATATCTTTTATAGATGACCAGATAGTGAATGATAATTTAAATTGACTTTCATCTTTTAAATGTTTTATCATTTTATCAAAGTGGGGAATGGCGTTGAATAAGAGTGACGCTCTGATTGGAAATGTTATTAAAGGGATTTCTTTTATTGGTTCTCTTTTCAAATTGGTAATAAAATGATGATGAAGAATCGATGTCATCTTCTCTACATGTTCTTCATCATAACCATTATAATTATGAGACGGTCCATCAGTTCTCCATCCTACACTTATGACAATTAGTGGACGAACCGTTTTAGGTAAATTTGAAATTTTCTTAACGAAATTCAATGCCTTTCCAATAAAATCTGAATTTATTTCATTCGATAAAGTTGAACAATCCTTCGTCGAAATTATGTCAGCGTTCAAGAATATGGGAATCTTTTGAAATTTAATTAATAATAATATAATTAATAAATTAAATTAATTTCAAAAAACTAACTCTCCATTGTAGTTTCGTATCGATAAGTAGTGAATATAAGCGAGATAATGTTGGGTCGATGGCAAGCGGATGTTTGAAATCCAATTTGATTCCGTGTCTTAAACCTTTATCAGTTTGAGGTACATGTAATAATTTGTAAAGATAGCCGTCAAGAACCAAATCGGAATTGTTAGCAGGTGGATGAGCTAAAATGACAACTTTGTCTGACTCTCTCAAATTAATATCACTCTCAATTATATGAATTGAACGACTTTCTAATACGTTGTTAAATCTTTCTAAATCATTAACGGCATGTGCCCATTTTATGTTAATTGGATCGTCATTAATTCCATTAAATTGATTTAAAATATCTTCCATCGTTACTGGAAAAATTTCAATGAGATTTATTGTTTAATAAAGGCTCTTAACTTAAATCGATCGATGTCCAATTGAACGGTAAATACAAAGTAGTTTCACGCTGTATCGTAGTTATTGTTATCGCACTTGCAATCAATAAAAGTGAACAACCTGCCCATAATACCAGATAATCAAACGAGAAACTAAAATAATTATTTCTTTGCTAAAATTTAATTAATTGAAATTTCATTAACCATTTCATATAATCAAATTTTAGGATTCTCATATTTCCCCTTCTTTCTATTTATTAATGTTCTTGAATATGATAATGTAGTGTTGAACAATTAATAGGCATGTAAATTGTGTAGTAAGTTAATGAAAAATAATAATTTTATGCAATAAAATTTTATAGTTTAATGATATGTAAATGAAGAGTTGGATAGACCAAAGATGAAATTTATCTTCTTCCTTCAAACGTTCCAAAAAGAAAACAAACTTTAAAATGTTTAAATAATGTTGATATGTCTAGCACAAATGCTTTTAGGAGAATGAAATTTACTACATAATTGTAAATGGAGGGAAATTATAATGAAACAGAAGAAAATAATCTTTGACAGTTTAAAAGTAAGAAAGAATACGAGATAAAAGATTTTTCCATAAAATTATCACTGTTGAACCATATAACATTGATTTGGATATTCGCCCATTAATTGCTGCGGATTCAAATGTCCTTGAATGATTTGTGGCATTGCTTGTGCATTATTCTGAGTTTGATTCATATACGTTGCCGCATTGTTGTTACATATGGGTAGACAAGGCATCAGACATTGTTGTTGTTGTTGTTGCTGAGGTTCGGGTTGTTGGCGAAATTGTTTAACTACCCGTCGAATTGGAGGTCGTGGAATCAATTTTTGATGTTGTATAATAACTGGTCTCTTTTGCGTTTGTTGAGGTAACCATTTTTCGTAAATTATTGGTCTCGGTTTCGGTGGTGGCGCAGGTATCCGTTCTATTATAACTTTTCTTGGGCCTGGTGGTGGTGCGGGAACTTTCCTTTCAATAATAAACGGTTTGTCGTATGATAAAGGTAGTTTTGGAGGTCGTTCTCTTACAATCAATGGAGGAGGTGTTGGTGGTGCTTTCTCTCGTTGCTTAATGATAATTGGTGGTGGCTCAGGTTTTGGAGTTTCTTGTCGAACTCGAACATAAACTGGAGCGGCTGGTGGAGGAGTTGTCGGTTTGAGCCATCTTACAAATACATCTTGATCATATTTAACAGGTTTCCCATCCGTTTTCTTTACAATCACTTTAGGATTGGGATCTAAGTTGAATTGTGAAGATGAACATCTAGACGATGAGGTTGGAGTTGAAGAACTTTCGATATGTTTCCGATCTAAATATTTCTTCAATCTGTTAATTTCAGTATCAGTGCTATAACCATTAGATGGTGTTTTTAGTCCTTCGTCATTAGACGATTGATCAAAAATATAATCGTCTACAGTTGATGCTTTCTCACTCATCTCATGTTCACTTTGAGAAACTTCGATATCTTCAGTTGATAATTTTAAAATTTCTTTCGAATATTTATGAGAGGAAACCATTGCTTGGACAAGATTCTTCGCCTCTTGATCAAAACGAACTGCGAATACATGCATCATATCTTTGTTATCATTTTCTTCATCTTCACCATCTTCGTCGTTATGATAAATGACAACAAACAATGGAGGATTCCCTCGAACCAACTCGTGAGACATTATTTCATTAGACAACTCTTCAAAAGCATGATCTTCTCTTATCGATTTCGGTATAAGTTTCAATGCTCCACAATACAATAATTTTTCGACGGCACAAAATCTTTTTTTAACACTTTCTTCCTCAGCCAAATTGTTAGGTTGACTAATCGATATATCAGCGACCATTCCATCAGCATAAACTGCCAACCGACAACTATGTCCATTAATAGCTAAATCGTCGTTAACGATTTCATGTAAAGGAGATTGAATAACATCGTTGCAATTAGTTCCATTCCAATCAATATTATCCGGTAAATAACAACTGCCAATGTACAGACTCTCACAATCGAAGAGAACTGTTGGCGCATTACACGGTTTTCCTTTCATTTCGTTTTCTTTACCCAAAATATTCCAAACTTTATTCAAAATTTCAATCTGCAGAAATTTCCTAATCTAGTTTTCTTAAAAGTAAGAAATAAAATTTTCATTAAGAGAATGTGATACACGAAATTTATGATACATCATATCTGATTTTGAAATTAATGAGAAAATTTGTCACGACAATAATGATTGACTATTAATTCATTTCTCACAATTAAATTTCACTCAATTCTCTCATTTCAATTTAATGAAATCGATTGCGTAATGATTTTAATCTTAATTACAAATCATTTCCTATTATTTCTATTTTCCTATAACAAATCTTTGAAATTTGTTCATGACTACTATTTTTTTTAAAGAGGAATTTTGTCGTAACTTTTCGTATCCTATTATTGTTTAGAGAAATAGAAATAGGTGAAGATGAATTTAAAGAATATTGATATACAAATGAGTAACTTTTAATGTTTCATTAGATAATGGATGTCTCTACACACTTTCCAAACTTTTTAATCTTTCTAATCATATGAATGATGATGAACATTGATGTTGTAAATCGATGACATCCGTATTCGTCAAATATTCTTTTCCTCTAAAAACTTCATGTCGTTGATAAGTCGCCTTTATTTTTTGAATAATTATTCACATATTTCGATGACGTCATATGAGAAAAGGATGAAAAAGAAGAGTTTTTTCCTCTTCATTTATTTTTCTTTTCAATTTATTTCTTCTTTTCAATTTATTTCTTCTTTTTAATGAATTTTAGTTAAATTTCTTTCTCATTATCGTTAAAAAAGATTTCCTTACAAATTTTATTTAATCTGAATCAATGAAAAAATAAAAAATGAAAAAAACTAATTAAATTGATCACATTTTAATTGATTGTAAATTAAAAGATTCATTTAGAAAGAATGTCGATGAGAGGTTTCCTGAAATGAAACCTTTCCGGCCTTCCAAAAACCAGATATATCTTCGGAACGTATATTTCGGTTCGAATATAAGAATGGGAAAATAAAAAAGATTTAATAGTTCATCTTTTGAATTTGTTGTATAAAATGAAGAACGCGAAGAGAAAAGAAGAGAAATTAAGAGTAAAGATCCATGATGTCCGACCACCAACCTCGTTATTCAAACAGAAATACGGTTTGTATAAATATTAATTATTTGAATAAAGTTCGATCGATACTTTCCTCTAACTAATTAAATTTGAATATTTATTCCAATTGTTTTTAATGTTTGGTGCTTATAATTGACATGTTCATCTGTTCGGTTACTATGACGATGCACATCGATTTCTCGATTAGGGACCTTGACAAACTTTATTCCTAATTTCATATCGTCGTTCTCCCTAATGGGAAAACGAATAAATAACTACTTACTTAACGAGATGTATTGCTGATGTTTTTTTAGTTGAAAACTTTCTGTATCATTTTATTAGTATTGTTTAATTTCTCTTATTATTCCTCATATTCCCTCGGTACAACAATCACATATCGAACAGGACAAAAGATGAGTCTCTCCCGCTCACAGGGAAGTGCCATTCGTCTAACGGATGAGTGTTTCACTTGTTACGTGGATGACAAGATTATGAGCGAAAAAGATGCAAAATCAATACACGAGGCTTTATTCAAAGAGGAGGTCAGTGAAATAATAAAACAAGAAGAGAATGATATCATGTTTGACGAGAATCAGTTCAATGTTTACGAGTGGATCCAAAAAAATGAAAAGTTTTCCTTTCGAACTCTAAATACTTCTTCTAAATTATATTTTGAAATATTTCCATTTTTCATTCGAAAAGTGTTGTGGAGCAGTTAATGAAAAAAGTTGAAAAAGTTTTATTGATAATACTAGTCATCATCATTTTAGTTAGAACGCAGTTCTTTCTTCTTGAACCACTTACTCTTCTTTAATCGATAATAGTCTTTTAGTTTGTGTAGCATTTTCTATTCAATTTACAGTTACTTCACTATACATAAGAAAGAATTTTGGTATAAACATTTAAATGATTATGAAAAGTCAGAGATGTTACGAGACAAAATGTGGAGGAAATCAGATGATTACGATAATTTTATTGGTACTACACCTATAGCAAAACTTGGTTATTTTTCAAGAATTCTCATCAATAGAATATAAAGTTCATTTGAAAGATTATAAAAGAGAATTCTCACCAATTTTTACCAAACCTATACAAATTTATCTCATTGTCATGTTACTTTCACAAATGGTAGTCGGAATTCTTTTAATTCTATTCATAGTGGCATTGTCAATATCAGCGTCACGTCACAAATACGAATATCCTGCTACTGTTGCTGTTAGTAGTTGGTCTAAATTCAATCAATTAACATTCGAAATTTTTATAATTAGATGTTAATTTGTAATATATTTATTATCATCTCATCTTCTATCGTGATCGGTTTTTACGAAAAATTGAATCATGATGCGAAAAAATTTTCTAGAAATAATTCGTGTCAAGTTACTCTCTGTAATTAATTAACGTTTAAACGATTTATTTGAAGATTTGTCAAGAGGGACTAATACGACACTTACGACCAAACATTTATATTGGAATGATGACTGCGTCCTTATCAGTTAAATTTTTTTATTAAACGTCAAAATTAAATGTTTCTTCTCATTAGTTCTTTCTAGTTATTCCATTACTATTCCGATTACATTATGTTAAGAAACGTCATACGGAATTACTTCAACGAACTGCTAAATATCTGATGAAACATGGTCAATTGGTTGCTTGAAACCTCAACAAATACGTTGACAAAAATTTCATTTTTTTTAAAAAATGTTTTTTTGTATTTGAAAGTTGTTTTGATACTGAACTTCGACTACTTTTTTGGTAAATAAAACATCTTTTTATCATTTTGGTTCTTCTTAAAATTGCTGTTTCTTCAAACACATCGAACCTATTAGATGCAGTGGTTCTTCTGTACAGAAGTTAGTTGTAATATTGTTTAATGATTTATATAGACACATTTCCATTCTGACCTAGTGGAATATATAGATCAATAGTTCCGACAGAAGAAATCGTATCATTCTGGCATACGTGCCACATGGAATCGTATATATAACGTATGTAAATATATCTATGAGCATTATGTTATGTAAAGGAATAGGTCAAATCGTTATACCTACTGGTAGAGTAAGATGTTTGGGGGGAGAGGTATGCCAAGTTATTCCCATTAATCGATATGTGGTTAAGAGGCAATTGATTTATAAACGTTTTTTTTTTCGTCAAAAAAGAGAAGATGAACATTTCAAAAAAAAATGATTCCTCCGTTTTTGAAAAATTCCATTCCGTTTGTAAAAAGAGATGAAATAATCGTAAAAAGGTTTAAATGCAACATGAAACGTATATACATTTTTTTATATTTTTCATCTTTCCTTTTCCTATTGTCTGTTAAAATTGTTATTGTCAAATAAGAGTATGTTGTATACGCTGCTATACTACGCATATTGAGTTAATTTGTACAGATGTTGGAAGTTCCAGAAGCGATTTATTAGAATTCAACCTTTCCTCCATTCGTTCATGACGATTGTTTAAGAAATGATTGAATCATATCAATCAAGATCAAGAATTCTTATTATTTTCCATTTAATTCATCATTAGTCATTGAGCAGAATCAGACGAAGGGTAAACAAATGGAGCAATTAATTTCCAGGATTTTATTCATTCTTTAGAAAGCGTTTAACTGAACATTGCATAACTAGTAATTTTTTTGAGAAATAAAACTTACTTTACAAAGTAGAAAAATGTCAAGATTGAGTAGATTGAAAAGTATTTGAAGTGAAGATAAATTATTTAAATAAGGAACTTGTACTCAAATTGTTTATTAAAGATAGTTTTCGTAAAAAAATGAAGTAGTTAAACTTGTCGCTACAGGTCAAAGGAAAGAAGTTTGTTGTATATTTGAATGAGGTATTACTAATGATTATGAGGAGTTGAACTGTGATGCTGGATGGAGAAAGGAAGAGGTGGAGGAATAATGAAAAAGCAATATTTGAAAAATTAGATTAGGCCGACAGCATTCGGGAGAACTGTTCATCGTCAAATTGGTACGGAAGTAAATATCGAAGAACTATTCATCATGAGGAGGAGGATCAGAAGATGGTTGGAAAAACAAGAACATGAAAATTTTGTGTAGTGCATAAAAGAAAGGAAACGGTTTATCTATTTATCCATCTTCCTATTCAACCAGTCAACCGCTCCTGACTTTTCCTTTACGTTTAACAGAGATTGACTATCCTATTCCTCTGGATAATGGAGCTATCTCTTATGAATATAAATATAGTTAGGCATCATAATGTTCAATCATAAAAGATGTTGAAAATTTTAATATTCTTTTATTTATTTATTTATATGTCTCACACATCCATCGAAGTAGAAGATGGATGTTGTGGAAGTAAATGTAAATGAAAAAAGATTATGGATCGAAATATGTAAACTCTAGTCTAGCTGCAATATCCAGACTGCGTGTAGAGGAAGTATATTCATATGAAGAGTTGAACAGTCAACAGTCTTCTACGTCGAAACATATTTTTTGAGAAACTTCCACGAATAGTATAGGCTCATAGAAATCTTTCCGTGACCTGACGTTCATTGCCCTATCATTCGATGGAGTAATAGTGATGGTTTGTAATTATTAGGAATCAAACTTTCCTCACAAAAAAAAGATTCATTCCCCACTCAATAAAGAAAGTATGAGCAAACCTTCAAAACAATTTATATTAACTCTGAACGAATGACGGAAAGGAGGATGATAAATGTTGTAAACTTGTGCAACTTCCTCTCATCTTCTAACGTCGCTTAAAAATAATTCACGAGGAAATATGATTTATTATCTTACTGTTTAGTCGGAATCTTCCATCAATTATTCATTTTAACTTGCATGGCGTTCGCCGAAAGTTCAACTTCCTACCGAACAAAATGACGCGACGCTTTTTCAGTTGAGCAACCTTTGGACTTGGTTCGGATGCGCAAACCATATCACGCACCGAATAAATTATGCAAATGATTGCAACGTATTCATCATCTCATCAAAATATAAACTTACTTCATTTATTCGTAGAGTATTTGTCTTTCATTTTCAACCTTCCAAATTTCTTCTTCCTTATTCCTCATTCAATAGAATCTTTCTTGAAATAAAAAACTATTCTCATTCTCAATACATTTCATAACGTTAAGTTTCATTTAAACGTTTCTTTTATTGTGCAGATAGTAGATATCTTTTCTATCATATCACCCAATTAGTTCTTAGCGGCCATCATATGCAGAATGGCTTCGCTTAGATTATTTTTATTCTCATTATTACTTCTTGTAACAAATATCTCATCACAAGTTATTATTCATCTCTTTAATTCATTTTCAAATATTATTAATTTCACTTCTATTTTTTTTAGGGTTAATCTTTTCTTTTTATCTTCTCACCTAACCTTATTTATTCAACAACCTTTTTGTGGTAATTTTAGCTGAAAGCGATTCAGATGATGGTTAATTTTCAATCTTATTTCTTTCTCTCTTCTTTCCTCACTCCTTAATTGTACATCTCATTATGAGATTATCCAAAAATGATTAACGTTTGTTTGTATTTCCCTCTCCTCTTTGAAGATGTCGTTTTAAATTACGACTATAATTATGATTATGTCACTAATACCGATCCGAAATCGGAGAATTCCGAGTTGTATGATCAATATTTTGTAAATGAATTCAACTATCCACTTAATAACAGCAGTTATGGATCCACAGTTTCTAACGAGGTACAACCTGTCACTCTTTCATCTAAAAGTATTCCAAAATATTTGGAAGTCACAGAAGGTCCTAAACGAACATCTAAAAACGAATTAACCGGTGCTATTAATTCAATTACTTCTCATACTTCTATGGGTTCCTCTTCCACTTCCCGTGCAGTAACAATGGAAAATTCAAGAACAGTTCTAAACGAATCATCTACTACTGGAATACACGTTGCAGAAGAACGACCATTCAGTTTTAACCTAGATAAATATAAGGTAATCTTACCTCAGAGTATAAAGAAAGTAACTGATCAAATCGGTTTCTTTAACACCACAACTACCATGAGATATCCCACAACAAGGACTACGAAGTATTCTGTTGGACAATCTTCCTCTATTTCTACGTATTATATAACAACTGGCAATACTACAACAACTACAACAATCATGACAACAACTACAACAATCATAACAACGACATCAACGACAACAACAACGACCACAACGATGATATCAACCAGAACAGTGGCAACAACTACAACAACGTCAATAATAACTACAACGTCAACAACAACTACAACGTCAACAACAACTACAACGTCAATAACAACTACAGCGTCAACTACAATAATGGCAACAAGGACAACGACAACAACAACGACAACAACGACGACAACAACGACGATATCAACCAGAACAGTGGCAACAACAACAACAACGTCAATAATAACTACAACGTCAACAACAACTACAACATCAACAACAACTACAACGTCAACCACAATAATGGCAACAAGGGCAACAAAGACAACAATATTAGCAACCACAACAGTGGCAACAACAACACCAATGGCAAGTACAGCGACAACTACAACAATGTCAGAAATGACCAAAAAAAGTACAAACACTATAATAAAAACCGTCGTAACTTTGTCGACGATAGTAACAGAAAAAATAAGGAGAAAGAATGGCCGTATCACTAGTACAGGAACTACAAGAACAAAATCGTTATCGAATATAATGACAACAATAGTTGACATTGTGAAGAATAGGACGATTGATAATGAAGACTATAATTATTTCGACAGAGATTATGAACATATCCTACGAAGACCATCTCTATTATCCGATGGTGATTATAAATCAAATCATTTCTATTTATTTAGAATAGCATAATCATATACATATTTAGAATTTTTAGTGCCTAGAAGACTAAATAATAAGTATGATGAAGATATGGCTTTCTTATTATTCAACTTATCTCATTACACAATTCTAGAATATATTCATAATTAGTTCTTAATCGTTTTCCACTCACAAACTAATAATACTCTTTTAGCTTAACTTCTTTCAAAATTTAACATTTATCCGAACTTAATTCTCTCCTTTTTTCTCATTTTTAGCAAAGACAATCTTAATTCCTCAAAATAGAATAGTGACATTGAATAATGAAGCGGACGGTATCGTTTGTACTGCGGCTGAAAGTGATAAGCCACATGAAATTACTTGGTCTGCGAAATTTGCTTCAAATCCGGTTAATGTCTAATTAATTCGATAATTAATTATATATCTCCTTCTCTTTATTAGACGAAATCGGTCAGTTTGCACAATAACGAAAAATATGAAATAACAAACACTTCTCTAATGATCTTGTTTCCAAGTGAAGAATCGAATGGTATTTATACCTGTACATTCAAAGACGTTGATGGTACTAACAACTTCGACTTTGAAGTAACATATAATGGAACAATTTATTCATATTCTTCTTCTGAAAATGGGACTGCAAGCAGTACCAGTGTAGATGAAGCCACAACAGAAAATGTTGAAGCAACAACTTTATCAGCAACTGAAATTGATTTTTCTGCTGCCCATCAAACTAATGGAGAAGAAGATGATTTAGCGACTCAGTCATCGAAAATTGTCGAAGAAACAGAAGCTGCAACAACATTCTCCTCATCACAAGAGACAGAACCTCTTGAAGATTATGTGAATTTTGAAACAACAGTCTCTGATCAACCAACGGAAGGACAAACTGAAAATTCGATAACTGATGTTACACCCATCGATGTCACTGAATCCGATAATACAGCGATATCTACTGATGATGATTCGACAAAAGAATCTGTAACTCAATCTTCGGAAACGACGTCAGAAGGCGATGCAAGTAATGCAACAGAAGAAAATGTATCTGAAGAAATGGTGACGGATAATGTTGCTACAGAAGCCACAGACGCCACAGAAGAATTGAACACAGCAACAGATTCGTTGAATACCGATTTCTCATTAGAAACGACTTTAGTTACAGATGACGATTTGGTAACGATGGAGAATCTCTTGTCGACAGAAGATGATTCACAAACAACTGAAGAAACTACTACAACAGCAGCTGCACCGCAATTGGAAGCTCCTGGTTAATTTGCTTCAAATAAGCTTAACAAAATTTTATTAATCTTCTAATTTTATATTTAGAAATTGAACTTGTTGGATTGAAGAATGAGTATAATGATGGAGAGAACGTAGATATTTTATGTAAGCCAATAATCAATCCGGAATTAGTACGTATAGCATGGATTGATTATACATCGGTTAATTATTTGATAATTGTACGAATATTATTGTTGTTGTTTGTTTAATGAAGAGGACAATTGTTGCGAATTCGAATCGACTTTATCTCCCATCGATTTCCAGAAACCTTTACGAGAATAGTGTCTTCACATGTTTAGTGATGGATTTACAAAGTGGAACTACGATGGCTGCTCGAGAAATTCGATTACCTTTTGTTGATCGAAGATCTCCACAACCAGTGCAACCCCAACAACCATATTATCCTCAAGCACAGACATCGCCAATTTGTTAGTATTCATTCAAAATTTTTTCTATTCATACAATTCTCATTTCATTTAAATGTATGTTCTAATTGTATATTGTTTCAAGTTTGTCGATATTTTCCGATGATTATCATTCGTCATGTTTCTTACTATAAAATATTAAGAAATATTTTTCATCTTATTTGAGTGATATTCATTCGTGTTATCTTCATTATCATTCTCTCATCGTTCTCATTAGACATATGTCGTGAAATGATCGTTTGTTATTATGTATATTTGTTTTTTTTTATCTGTGACACATCCAATAAACATAGTGATCATTTGTTTGATCGATTGAATAAAAAAAGGAAAAAATCATTTGCGTGAAAATTGCGTTGGAAAAGAGATATGGGAAATATTTTTGTTTTTCTTTATTTGTTGTTTGTGTCATTGTGGCCGAGTGAAGAACTTCAAACTTTTTCCGAATTAACTGATCCATATTATGAATCATATGACATTCCGCAAGCGCAGCTTATGTACGACTATCCAGTCGAATTTGCATACGATGCCATTGACAGTTTATCAAGTACTGATAATGATTTCTCTTCAATAGCCGTCGAATTTGTTAATAAAGAAGATGTCTCACTTACTAGCGGCGATCGATTAGCATTGGATTGTGTTGCATCTGGATCACAAGAATTAATTTCGGAGACTGTAATCAAACGTCGTAGTGGAAAAGTTTAAATATGATTTCATTTTCTATTTCTATCAAAATCTTCTTCTAAATTCATTAGCCTACTGGAGGTGTGAATCAATCGCGACCTTATTGGTATAGATTAATTGTGGACAATGTTCAGAAATCGAATGCCGGAGAATATATTTGTGAAACAAAATTGACTAATGGACAAGTTCAAACAACAATCACAAAAATTTATGTTGATGGATCACTTGGCGATCCAGTGACAACCGTCCGACCTAACAATGTGAGACCGTCACCTAAACAAGGTTCTTCTGTAATTTATAATAATATTATTAATAAGTTAATTTTAAATATTTGTTTCAGATCTCGATATCAAGATCAGTTCACAAAAGGATTCTTTCGGTGATAATGATGGATATTTTTATTTGGATTGTTTACCAACATCTGGATTCATTTCATTGAGATGGGAGAGACCTGATTTACGAGTTTAAATTTTAAATATTATTATAGTTCGAAATATTATTATAATATTCTCGTAAATTAGCCAATTCGTGAAGGTGTTAATGCAACATCTCGACGATTGATTGTACCCAATCCACAACCACAAGATGCGGGAACATATGTTTGTGTGGCAGTCGATCCAAATGGTGTGGAACATAAAAATAGTCATCAAATTAGATATACTGGACAACAACCAGAAATCTTAATTGAACCAATAACTGCTCCACCAACACCGACTCCAACTCAACCTCCTGTTGATGATCGTCGTCCTCCAGTAGTGGCAGGTCCAGCACAATCTCCTTATGGTCAACTTCAAACTCAACAATATATAGTGAATGCTGGAGAACCGGTTGATGCAATTTTTACGGAATTATCTGGATCATCACCATTGACATTTGATGTTCATCCGATGAAAGATGAAAGTCAACGTAAAATGCTCCATCCTCCACAAAACAAAATTTTGAGAGTGTTCGATAATGTCCAACCATCAGATTCAGGTGTATATCAATTGAATATGAACAATCCAGCCGGAAAATATTATGTCTTTTTCCGATTAATCGTTAATGATGATAAACCTGTTCAACCACCACAACCAACTGGTCGACCGGATAAACATCCAGATAGAACACGATTACAACTCACATCGGATGTTCCTGCTCAATCAGCACCAGAACCGAATGAGAAATTTGTTTTATATGCATATGTTTCCGGACCATTAGTATCTGCCCCACAATGGTTGTTTAACAATCAGGAAACACTTCCGTCAGGTGTCGATGTGATTAGAAGTTATGAAAAACCGATGTTGATTATCGAACGATTCTCTCCTGATTTGCATAATGGTGTTTATTTATTACAATGTCAAGGTGACGGTAGTGTGGAAAGAAAAGAATTTTATGTTCGTGGACGTCCACAACAAACATATACAGCTAGACCTGTAGCTACCAGAAATCCACCAGTTGTCGAAAATCGAGATATTGGTTTAACAGTTTCCGAAGGTGGTTCCAACACAGTTTTCATCAATGTCGTTAGTGGAGAACAACCGATGGTATATGAATGGTCGAAACATGGACAACCAATCGCTGATCCTGATCTGGATGTTAACAAACAAACTTTCCGAATTAATAATGCCGATCCTGAAAAACATTCTGGTAGTTATGATTTAGTTATCGGAAATGCTGTTGGAAGAACTAACGTTCGAGTTAACGTTATTGTTAACGCACCCAATATTGGAATGTGTTCGGATAATGAACAAACATGTAATAATCGTCAATGTGTTCCCAAAGAGAAAGTGTGTAATGGTTTTAATGATTGTTCGGATGGTTCGGATGAATGGCATTGTCATCAAAGTAAAGGAAATAGTAAACCATTTGGTGCTCCATGTGAACCGAATGAATTTAAATGTTCAAATAAGAGTCAATGTTATGTGAAATTCTGGAGATGTGACGGAGAAGCAGATTGTGAAGATGCATCAGATGAATTGAATTGTGAATTGAATCCTCCACAACAAGTTACTCATCCGGATGGAACTGTAGAATGTGCTGCTAATCAATGGAGATGTGCAGATAAGAGACAATGTATTCAACGAGGATTCTGGTGCGATCAATCTCAAGATTGTGCCGATGCTTCAGATGAAATAAATTGTAGGAAACCAGAAATGATCGAACCTCCACAACGAGTTACATTTGCTGATATCGGTGAAACAGTCGTGTTGACATGTCGAATGTCTGGTACTCCACATCCATATATTAATTGGAGATTGAATTGGGGACATGTCTGTGAAGAACCGAGATGTAAGATTACACAATCAGGAAACGGTATCGGATCATTAACAATTAATGACGTACAAGCTGGTGATATGGGAGCATATTCTTGTGAGGGAATGAATTCTTATGGAGTGGCTTTTGCTCGACCAGATGGATTTTTGAACGTTACAAATGCGAAAACATGTCCAGAAGGATCTCATATTTTCATGTATCCAAATTTCAAACAAGAATGTGTCGCTTGTCGTTGTAGTGGTATGAGTAGTTCTTGTCGAATTATGAAAGATATGAATGGTCATCCTTCCGAACAATGTCAATGTCCACCAGCATTTACAGGAAATTCTTGTGAACGATGTCAACCTGATTATTATAAAGATCAAAATGGATATTGTGTTTATGGAAGAGAACAACCAGTTCAACCAGTGACTTCACGACCATATGTTCCGGTACGACCACAACCTTCCATTAGTGATTATTCGCCAATCGTTTCATGGACGAATGTACCGACAACATTAGCTGAATCGCAGCCATTATTGATTAATGTCGAAATAGAAGTTTGTATATTTTTTCAAATTTTTTTTTTAAAATTCATAAATTTTTTTCAAAGTCTAATGCCCCAGTCAACCAATATTGGTTATTTAATCAACAACCAAATGAAGGTCAATGGCCGACGAATGTTCAAGTGGATGGACCAACGATAAGAATTGATAATGTTCAACCACAAAATACTGGTGAATATACACTCAATGTGGAAACGACGGATGAAATTCCTGAAGTATATAATCATACATTTAAAGTATTCGTATTACCAGAAGATAGTACCTGTGAACCAGATGGAACAACTTCAATTAATGACGATTACACATGTAATTGTAAAGAGAATACTGAAGGAATGTATTGTAGTCGTTGTAAGGAGGGAACATTCTTATTGGACTCTCTCAATCCCAAAGGATGTCAAGAATGTTATTGTTCGGGCGTTTCAAACAATTGCGAAGTAGCAGCTGTATATCGATCAGATAAACCGATAATTCAAGATGGAGCAAATTTAGAAACTGCTCAACTTCATCATTTACCGGAGTATTCGGTCGTTAGAGAAAACGTGAAATATGTTAAAGTGCCTGATGAGAATTCATCGACGATGTCAGGAAATCATATTTATTTATATGGTGGAAAGATTAAAGCCGATACGGAAATTGGAGACGGTGCACCAGCTGATGTTCATTATCAACGAGATATTTATCCATTGATGATAATTCGAACGAATGATAATAATGGACTTCTTGAATATCGAGATTTGACTCTTTTAAAATCATTCGAAGAGAAATATGTTATTCCGATAAATGAAGGAGAAGCATGGTTTTTTAAATCGAAAGACGGAAAATATCAACAAGCGAATAGAGCACAAATCATGAAGGTTTTAGGAAATATTAAAGATATTTATTTCCGAACATCACTCACGCCACAAGAAGAACAAAAAGTTTTATTAATGACATTTCCTTTCGTGGAGAATACGCCAACCGTTAACGGTTATGCGAAAGGAATTGAAAAATGTACATGTCCTCTAGGTTATGCAGGTTTATCATGTGAAACATGTGCCGATGGTTTTACGAAAGATTTGAATGGTAAATGTACTAAATGTGATTGTAACGGACATGCTAATCAATGTGATGTTACAACAAACAAATGTGTTGGTTGTCAAAATAATCGAATGGGTGATCATTGTGAACAATGTCTCCCAGGATTCGTTATTCAAGGAGATAATTGTGTATACAATGTGATCACTCAACCACCAGTTCAACAAATTCGACCGATAGCTTTCTCCATTCAAGGAGCATCTCCAAAAGATGTGAACGGTAGAACGATATATTATCTACCAATTCATATCGATTCTCCCTCTCATTATAAGATAATTCCAAATACAGTTCCAAATTTATTTATTTAATATAATTTATTCATATTTCAAATTAACAGAACGAACCATTAAATTATCAATGGGGAGCTTTACATGATAGTTTGCCAGAACATATGCGTGCTGATGGACCAGATCTCTATGTCGATAAAGGAACACCAGAAATGAGGCAATATTATTTAGTGAAAATTACCAATCCGTCAACAGGACAACAAGAATCAGCTTATGCTCTTGGAGATGTACAACAACCAACTGATCCACAACCAACACCATATCCCTATCGACCAACACAAGCACCTTATCGTCCTGAACCAGAACCATATAGACCAAATCCTCAAACCCAGACAGGTTACTAATATTTTTTATTTCATTAACATTAATTGAGAGAGACGATTAAACACTATAAAAATTTCCCAATGTTTGATTAATTATTTTCCTTTTCTTTCAACATTTATTCTGTTTAAAGAATGTCAACGAAAGTATCGTCTGTTCTCAACAGATTTTTATATTAAACAATTACGTACATCTATTTTACCATCAAATATTAATGTATTTCCGTCCGAATCCACTATTCTCATTTGTCGAATGCCTGAAATTGAGAATAACTTATTCTCCAATCCATTAACATTACTTAATATCGCATGGTATATTAATGGTCGAAATATCGAGCAAATGTCTGAATATGTAGATGGGATTGTGTGGAAACTTCCCAAATCGCGATTAGTTATAAATTATGTAACTGATACACTCAGTGGATTTTGGAGATGTGAAATAATTTTGGAAAATCGATGTAATAAGAATAAACGCATCCGATTGACATCAGGCGCTGCAGCCAATGTTCGATTAATAGCTGAAAGAAAACATCGTCGTTCTCATCGTGGTATACAATTGTTCTTTGTTTTTTCATGTAGTGATTTCTATAGAAAGTAGATCTCTTCGCTTATTCTAAGTCAATGATACGTATTCCATCACCGATCGTTGTGATATTAATTGGAATTCAGATAATCAATTTAAATAATTAAATAATATATATCATCGTAGAACATTATTGAATATTAGGAGAAATTTAGACCGTCGATTTATTTAGACTAGATTAAAATTTGTCTAATTTTATAACAAATCACTTTCCTCACATTTACAAATAGATAATAAAAATTTTTCATTTATTATCACTTTTATTCAACTAACATATTATACACTAATTTATTGCTTCAATAGACTAACGATGTTTAATATTTCATCGTGTTGCTTTATCTTTCATTATTTGATTTATATTATTTTAATTTTATTTTAAATTTAAATAGAACCTAAAGTACATGGACCAGAGACAGTTGTCGCAGGAAAAGATATCCGATGGATTTGTGAATTACCTGATGGGAATAAAGGTGTATGGAATACAGATGACTTCCAATTAATCCAAATACCAAGGTTCACATCAATCCATATTTTATGATAATATTATATGAATCTTTTATAGTTCTCCGGTGCAAGTGTACAATGAACAATTAATTATTCGAAATATTAGTGAGAATTATCATGGTGTTGTTGTGAAGTGTGGAAATGGTAAAGAATTTCCAAAAATATTCCCGATAATTGTAAATCTAAAAGGTTTCATTTCCTATTAACAATTATGTTGTTAACTCAAAAATTAAATTGAACTCAATTCAAGAGGGAACTGGAAAACGACCAATCATCTTTACAAAAGATGTTAGTTCTGAAGAAGAGCCAAACGAAGATTTCAATGTACTATTCTGTCAAGCAATCGGTAATCCTCTACCTGAATTACATTGGACAATGACTGGTCATGACAATTATTTGCCACAAGGAATCACTATTGATACTATTCCAAATGATGACGAGTCAATTAGTAAAGTTAAAAAATTCAAAAAATAATTGTCAATTAAACTATTATATTTATAGCAAATTAAAATTCCAGCAAAAGAATCAATGACTGGAAACTACAGTTGTGTCGCTGAAAATGAATTTGGTTCGGAAAGGAAAACTGCCGCAATTGGTTCCGTATCAACATCGATGGTCTGTTCTCAAGAGAAGTTTGATAATGCCGTCAGATATTCTTGGCAAGCGGTTGATACACAAGAAGAATTTGAAACGGATACTGCTGTCTTAACTTTACCATCTCAATTGACTCGACCGATTTACACTTGCCAAGTGAAAGATAATAGTGGACGAGTGTTGGCCATGAATACCATTCTTAATTTACAAGATTCAGTTGTCTTGCAACAAAAATTGATACAACCCAAAATTTCTCAAGTGCCTATCGGTTCGAAGGTCACTTTATCATGTTATACCAATATGGATAATCAATTAGACAAATATCGATTTAAATGGTTGAGAGCTGACGGTAAAGAATGGAATCAAGATGCTCAATTACAAGAGAATACATTATTCATTCCAGAATTCCGTCAAGATGATGCAGGAAAATACAAATGTGAAATGAGATTATTACGAGGATCGGACGATGTTTTGAAAACAGGTGGCGTCGAATTAATTGCGATACCACAAGGGGAAATTATCGTTCCAAATGTACAAACAACAACTCTCCGATATGTCGAACAACAAGTGCAACCGATAAGTAATTTGAGAGTTGAAGGACCGGAAACTATTTCTCCAAATAGAAATGGTGAATATGATTGTAAATTTGAACCAAATCAAAATATCCAACGAGAATGGACAACACATCCAGAGGACTGTGCAGATATTTCTCATTTATCTTCATCGGAACATATTTCAATTCCTTTCAATGCCGTTAGATCACCACAATGTTATTTATTATGTTATGTGAATGGTCAAAGAGCATTCTTAACAATTGCTAAAGAAGAATCACCAGATCCACATACTTATTATCAACATACCACTTTGCCTCCAACAACCACAATACCAACAGAGGCACCGTCTGTAAGAGAAACACCTGATCCATCTGTATATGTTCCATCGAATGAAGTTCCATTATCAGCCTATCTTTATCCTCCAGATGTTCAACGAGGTACTATGGGAAGATTAGTGTGTGATGATCTTGTTAATGAAAATCCTGTACAATGGTCCAAACCAACCGGTTCAACTGGAGAAGGTGAACCGACTGTTGGTCGTGCAATTCTCACATTCTCTAAACTTTCCGAAGTTGATAGTGGAGAATACACTTGTTATGAACCTCAAACTGGTCGAAAATCATCACTTATTCTCTCTCCAGTAGATAATGATGCGAATCGATTTGAGGCAACACCAACCAAAGTTGGAAATCAACGCCCTGCTGCTGGACAAACACCTGATGAACAAACTGTTCCTCAACCACATAATACACAACAATTAGTCCCTCCGACCATTACAATTTATCCTGAACAACCAGAAGAAGGACAAGAAATAATGTTGAGATGTGAAACGACAAATCCATCTGCCCGAACCTCATACACATGGAGACGTCAACGAGGCTCTGTTGATGCTTATCAGAAGAGAGGAAATATCTTAAGAATTGATCGTGCCACTATGAATGATAATGATCAATTTATTTGTATTATTACCAATGATGAAGGTTCGGTTGAATCTTCAATAAACGTTCAAATTTCCCCATCATATCGACCACATCCACAACAATATCAACAAACCACCACAATTGCACCATTGAGGAAAGATATTGATATAAAAATGGTTTCCAGTCGACGCTTACTTAGACCAGGTGGTACTATCGATGCCAAATGTAACGGAGATCGACGACATACTCGTGCTAAATGGACATTAGACAATGGAGATAAAGTTCCTAATCGAAGAGGACGACATCATCGTTTAGTAATGACAAGTATTCGTGAAAAGGATTTGGAGAATGTGTATTTGTGCACTCTCTTAGATAAAAATGATCCAACGAAGGAAATTGCGAAGAAATCTCTCAAATTTGAAAAGGATCCGAATGGTTTATATCATCCTATAACTGAAGATGTTGTTGTAGAGAATAAACCCGAATTTGAATCCATTCGAAATGAATCTGTCAATTTGGGTCAAATGTTAAAATTGAAATGTAATCCAGAAGAATTGTTACCATTCACTGAAGTGTCTTGGGATGTGGTACCACGATCAGCGTCAGCAATGGACAATGAATTGATTATCGATTCATTACAATCAGAAGATGAATCAACAATAATTTGTCATTATGAAACTGACGATGGAAAGGCACATAAACATAAAATAAATTTAAAAGTTCGAGATGTAATTCCTCATTTTCGAGGTAATGGATTAGATCAAATTATCCTCAATTCATCTGATTTCTCACAAACCGATTTTGAAATTAATTCTAAACCTGAAGAAGGAGGACTCCTCTTTTATCGACCAGGAGATAATGGTGATATAAATGAAGCTGATTTTCAATTCGTAGGAATTGACGAGACGAAAAATATCGAATATTTTCAACGAAAGGATGGTAAATTGACAAAGATGTACGCATTAAAAAGTGAGGGATGGAATAAGATTCGTATCTTAAAGAACGGTCCATTGGCGACGATTAATGTAAATGGCAAATCGTTCTCAAAAGAAATAAATGAAACTGATCCACTACAATTAGGAGATAAAATTTATTTCGGAACTTTACCCGATAATGTGGATTTGCCCGAAGAAATCGATGATGAGAATTATGAAAAGAAGAAAGATTTCACCGGAGTCATTTCTCAAATTAAAAGCGATGGAAAGAAAATTCCATTTTTGAATGCTGCCACTTTAGACATTGATCTGACACACGACGTTTGTGCTAATGTCGAATGTGAAAATAATGGAAAATGTATCCAAACTAGTGACAGTGTTGAAGGATTTGTATGTGAATGTGATTCGAATCATGTAGGACGATTGTGTGAGAATCCAGGACGTTCATGCTCTTCCATTTCATGTAATTCATCTCCCTGTGTTGAAGATGAAACGGGTCAAGCACATTGTTTATGCAAATTGGATCAAGCGGGAGATAATTGTGAATATCCGAATGATGGAATTTTACGACCCAAATTCAATAAACGATCCGTAATGGCTTATGATATCGATAATCAATCAGATGATTTCAAATTCGATTTTAGTTACAGACCAGAAAATACGTCGTCCAATACTTTACTCGCATATATTTCTGAAGATTCTTCATCATCTCAAGGAGATTTCTTTGCTCTCTATACTTCCGATAGTAATCTAATGATTTCTTATGATTGTGGGGAAGGTGTGGAGACATTGAGTTTTAATGAAAAATTGACCGATATGTTAAATGATGAAGATTTCCCAGTATCATGGTATCGAGTTGAAGTTGGAAAAGAATCAACGAAAATGTCATTAACTGTCAATGGAAAGAAGGTGGAAGAACAAATGAAAAATGAATGTAGTTTCGATTTTGACAATATTTTATATGTGGGAGGAAAACATCCTGAAAAACAAACGACACCTTATATTCCTAATGACTTAGATGGATTTGTAGGTTGTATGACGGAAGTTAATTTTTATTCAAAAAAACTTTTCTTATTTAGAATATTTCAAACAGTTCATAACAATCAACGGAAACAAATTGTTTAGTAGTGATGGTATTGAAAGTGAATCTCTCCACATTAAACAATGTGGTTCAGTTAGTATTGAAGATCGATGCGATATGAATCCTTGTATGAATGGAGGTACTTGTTCTCAAATCTCCATCTCCGTCAGTTGTGACTGTCCGCAAAATTTTCAAGGTTCAAATTTTTCTGGCATTAATTTTATTATACTTATTTATTTATTTCGTGTAATTCAGGAGCATTCTGTGAAATTCTTATCGACACACCAAGTTTCATTTGTACAAGCGATGAGGATTGTTTAAATGGAGGACGTTGTGAGAATGTAAATGGAAATTATATTTGTGTATGTAGTGGCAACAACGTTGGACCACAATGCGAGAACTGTTAATATTTTATTGATTATCTTCTCCTAATTTTTGAAATTTTCAAATAGCCGTACCTTTGTCGTTCGACGGTGAACGTTTCAAACGTTTAGCAAAACGTAATTTTCAGCAGAATTTTGCAAATGACGAAATGATCAGCATTGTTTTCCGTCCGGAAAAAAGTTTGAAAGAAGGCCTGATATTTTGGTGGGGGAATAAGGCTACAAATGGAAAGAAAGATTTCTTAGCAATCGGAATATTAAGTGATGGAAGAATCAAATTACATTTCAATAGTGGAAATGGAGAAGAACAAATAGTGAGTAAGAATAAGATTCATGCAGGTCGTATCAACACTTTATCCACAATCCGAAATTCACATCACGCTACGTTAATGTTAAATAATCGTGAACATTCGAAAAAACTGAAGAAATCGTCCGATCATATTATTGATGCCAGTGCCGATAGTATGTATATTGGTGGTGTGCCTCATGTAGTTGAAACAACAGGAGGACGATGGTTAAAGAATTTCGTTGGTCGTGTAGTCAACTACAATATGGGCAGTCAATCATCTAGCAGTAGTAATTTCTTTTTAGATAACATGAAAATATGAAGAGAAATAACATAATTTACTCGAGTAGAATAGTCGATGAAATTTTCCTTATCTTAAATTTTTCTTCCTTATTACCAATCGTGAAAATATTTCGAGTAAATCAAAAGAATAATATAAAATCGATCTCCCTTTCTTTTTTTTCTCAATTCAAATATTTTCTTCTATTATTCGTTCCTTTTTCATATCGTCTGCAGTATTTTCAAATAAATATTCTCTTAATTTACTCGTTCATTCATTGAATCAACTTATTTTAATTATTGTTCTGTTACTCAATTCTGAAGCATGATGTACGGAAGAAATCAAGAATCGAGGAGTATACTAAATATACTAAATTTCTAATGTAAATAGATGTTCGAAAAGAATCACTTTGTTTTAAAAAAGGTGAACAGCCATTAGTGCTGGTTCAAGTTCCTTAAGTGCGCTCAGCAAATCCGCTGAGTAAACATCACATAACTCACCCATTTTACTTATCATAGCAACCAGTTGCATCAAAATTCCTTCAGTCGACACAGTAAATCCCCCACATATTTGCTGACCCAAACAAAGTGCGTATAAAGAAATTGTAAAGACTTTGCTGCTTTCGACAATAGCGGTAGGCGAATCAGTCAGGAAGTATTCTTGTTTATTAGAATCTATAATATTGAAAGTTAAATTGAGGAGTTGAGAACTACTAGTTGTACTTTAGTTGTACTTACTACTAACAACCTAAGAACACAAGTGCACCGAAATTTTCTTTTACATAATTAATGCTTTCCAAATGAACAAATTGAGTTTTAATTCCTGAAATAAAATAGTATTGCATGTTCCAAGGAACTTGTTTGATTGTCACAGAATCAGCTTCTTGTTTATGGCATAGGTGTTAAAGTGAATTCCGTTAGTTCTCTTTTAGTAAAATGACTCGATTGGTAATAAACTAGTGTTATAATGATTCGTCTAGTAGTACGATAATGAGATGCACTAGTGACTAGAGGACGAAGAAAATGAATGTAAGAAAGATATAGCGTTTACTCGTGCGTGATTCGTGCGTGAGTTTTAATGTAAATTTTTGTGCAAGCCTACCTTTTTGACGTTTCGATCCCAAAACATAACAATCATTAGAGTGAAACAAAAGAGAAATTAGAATATTAAATATAGATCAATTATGGAAATTATCGATTTTTGTTACTACTACTATTACATCACCCACTCGCTCCCCAATTGATAAACATAAGCTGAAACTGAATAAAAAAAAGACACCCACCACAACCACTACAACCCCCATAACCATCGATATAACTAGAAAAATAGAGACTACCACTTGGGAAGGATTGAATAAATATATGAACTTTACATGGGTCGCTAGTGATGATGTTGGTTAGTAGTATATAATAAGTTAAATAATTATATATAATTAATTTTCTATCAGTTTGAACGGCTATAACAGGTTCTTATCCGACAATTTCCATCGATGCTTATACGTATCTACCAGAAGAATTACGAAAAGAAACATTTGAAAGTTTTCATAGCTTACTTCTTAATGAATGATTCTTATATGTCTTCCAAATAGTCA